>OY482673.1:76503870-76547254 GCA_960531455.1 Urophora cardui
GGAGCTAGAATGGTTCAGCAGCTACTTGAAGCAGAGACGACAACGAACTGTGATAAATACAGCGGTATCCGATGAATTGGAAGTACCCATAGGGTTACCACAAGGATCGGTTCTGGCACCGATACTGTTCCTAATTTATATTAATGATATTGTTAATGCCGTCGAGGGATGCGAAATTCGACTCTTTGCCGACGATGCATTAATTATAATAAGTGAAAATAATATTAATGTCGCTATATCAAAAATGCAAGTGGGACTGAATAATTTATATACATGGCTGTGCGGAAATAGACTAAAACTTAATATTAATAAAACAAAGTATATGGTTATAACCAGAAGAAACTTTAATGATCTCAATATTGAATTGAAAATAAATAATGAAAGCATACAAAGAGTAGAGAGTATTAAATATTTAGGTATTATAATTGATAATAAACTCAAATTTGAGGAACACATAAAATACACCGTTGCGAAAGTAGCTAAAAAAATTGGGATTATGCAGAGAACATCCAAATATCTACATAAAAAATACAAAATACTTATATATAAATCTATTATTGAGCCCCATTTTGAATATTGTCCATCGATATTATTCATAATATCAGATAGTGAAATTGATAAACTTCAAAAGCTCCAAAACCGGTGTATGCGATTTATCCTTAAAAAACGTAGTGATGCCAGAACGGCGGATATGCTGAATAGTTTGGACTGGTTAAGTGTTAAGCAAAAAATTTTCTTTCACTCCATGAAGTTAATTTATAATATAAAGCAAGGTAATGTACCTGAATACCTTAGTAAAAATGTATTGTTAGTGGAGCAAACACACAATGTAAATACTAGGAATAAACAAAATTTTAAACTGCCATTGTTTAGAACTGAGATAGATAAACAAAACATTTTCTATAAAGGTCTCAAATGTTTTAATGAACTCCCCATGGATTTAAAAACATGTAATGAAATCTTAGTTTTTAAGAAAAAACTGTATGAGTTTTGTAAAACCATAGCTATAAGATAGCAAATTGTTAATTATAATTATAATTCCTAGTATTTACATTGTGTGTTTGCTCCACTAACAATACATTTTTACTAAGGTATTCAGGTACATTACCTTGCTTTATATTATAAATTAACTTCATGGAGTGAAAGAAAATTTTTTGCTTAACACTTAACCAGTCCAAACTATTCAGCATATCCGCCGTTCTGGCATCACTACGTTTTTTAAGGATAAATCGCATACACCGGTTGAGCAAAAAACAATGTATGATGCATTCATAGCAAATTTTATCGTCTTTCCGATTCTGTAAACAATTGCTTGACCCGTTCGTGAGATATATGTACGTAATTAAAGGGAGCGATCTTTTTGGTTTTTTCGAATAACGGTAAATTGCAAATATCGTGGTCCAGTGTTATTGATTTTTTTCTTTCAAACAAGCGCTTGAAAGAACAAACAAGCTGCTTGTGCAGATGACTGTTGCATACATGAAATCGGAGCGAATTAATTTCGGTATAAAATTTTAAGAATTACTGCATATATTTTTGCGGCGTAATAAAAGAATAGAAAGAAAAAAAATCATAAAAAACTCGTTTCGGCTATAAATTTAGAAAGCTATAATCTCCTCGTTTTTTTCTAGAAGACATTATTGTTATTTTTGAGTGATTTGTTGAATTTTAAAATTTTATTTTGTAAATTTTCTCATTTCCTGCCAGTTAGGCACCTCACAAGTGTGCGCAGAATCATTTCGGTAAGATGAAAGTACCCAGGACAAAATGTCGATCCGAAGTCGTACCGAGTAATGCGAATAGGCTCTAAGTCAGATTAGCAAATTCCACTTACTGCGGAGCGGAATGCGGAAACGTGTTGGTAAGGGCCAAACAGTTTCAACTTAATAACTGAGTTTTTTTTTGGATATGAAATTGGTGAATCAATACAATTACAAAATCAATTTTTATATATTTGTTAAGTGAAAGCAAAATATCATTATATTGAACCGAGGTTAAAATATATATATATATATATAATATATATATACATTAGATGAGTTTTTTTTATATATTCCCTCCGGCACCGGAATATGAAAATTGGATGTTTTAGAATAAGTAAATTGAAAAAAAAATTTCACTTTTCCAAAAACTGGATTGAGCTACACCGAAAACCGCGCAAATTCCCAGAATTTCAAGGTATGTTTAGATTTATGTATGAAAAAAGTTAGGATTTTGCACGAGAAAAAAAATTATATCCATCCATACGTAGAATTAACCGCTAAATCGAATGGCGTATTCCGTTTTTTGGTACACTACCCAGGGAAGGTAATATCGAGGTCTAAAGTGATCATTTTATTTTTTTTCTCATGAATCTTCAACTTCTTGCCCTATACTTTTCCCGAAATCGGAAATTATTTTTCAACTAAATCACACGGTAGGCTGTGTTATTTAATGCGCTTTCCATAAATGTATAGCTATTAAAAATCTAATAAAATTTGGATGAATTCATCAAGTTAAAATGAAGTAGAGTCGGGTATAAAAGGGTAACGTACCTTAAAATTTCTTAAATTTTTTAACAATTTTGTTCTTGAAGGCGATTTTTTGAGTTATTCGTGATTTTTTTATGTGGGTGGGTAACTCTACAAATGTAAAAAAAATACAAAGGTCGAGACCGTGGATAACGGACAAAAAGTGGAGCCGGATAGCGCAAAAACATTTGTGGGCAATATGGGTATCAAAATAAAGATTTTACCTAGGACTTCAATATAAAGCCAGTCCGTTTTGTTGTGTCCACCGTTTCAACACATAAAAGTCAAAAATTAGACTCAAATGTCGCCGATATCCTTTAAAATATTCTGTAGTCATCCTGGACCACTTATTCGCCAGTATATCGAATTGGCTAAGAAATTGTCATGAAATGAGTTCCATATTAAAGCCCTAGTTAAGACCTTTAATTTGATACCAATATTGCCCAATAATATTTCGGGGCCATCCGGGTCCACGGTTTTTTCCGCTATCCACGGTCTCGATCTTCCGAATTTTTTTTACGTTTGTGGATTTATCCAACCAAATAAAACAATCACTAATAACCCAAAAAAAGTCTTCAAGAGCAAAATTTTTAAAAAAAATTTAGAAATTTTAAGGTATGTTACCCTTTTATACCCGACTTTACTGCACTTAAACTTGATGAACTCATCCAAATATTATTCGATTTTTAATAGCTATACATTTCTGGAAAGCGCATTAAATAACGCAGCCTACCGTGTAATTTATGTATAATTTCCGATTTCGGGAAGAGTATAGGGCAAGAAGTTAAAGATTCATGAGAAAAAAAGAAAATGGTCACTTTAGACCGCGATATTACCTTCCCTGGGTAGTGTACCAAAAAACTGAATTCGATTTAGCGGTCAATTCTACGTATGGACACATATCAATTTTTTTTTCTTGTGGAAAAGTACAACTTTTTTCAGACATAAATCTAAACATACCTTGAAATTCTGGGAATTTGCGCAGTTTTCGGTGTAGCTCCATCCAGTTTTTGGAAAAGTGAAATTTTTTTTTCAGTTTACTTACTCTAAAACATCATATTTTCATATTCCGGTGCCGGAGGGAGGATCTGAGAAGGTTTAAAGAATCCCATACAAAAAAAAAACTCATCTAATATACATACATAAATACATCATCAAAGTTATTAAAAACCGTAAAAATGGACAGCTAAAAACTTTTCACAGAAGGACATTCGCTCTCGTGCTGAAAACACCATTCTGGTTGCAATGATTCAGCGCCAATACCATTATCTGCCAGACGTTGTCGATGGTATAGCATACGTGTCTCTGCTGCTCGCCATGCTCCGTAGGATTCGACCATAGCCTTTCAGCTAAAGCACTAGCACGTGGCCAAAAGCGATTATCCAATGTGAATTCATCAATTTGTTCTGACCAAATAGCTGCCTCTGCCCCTATAACTTGTGAAATATATTCGCCAGCAATTTTACTTAAATTATTATCATAAACTAAAGAATCCCATACAAAAAAAAAACTCATCTAATATACATACATAAATACATCATCAAAGTTATTAAAAACCGTAAAAATGGACAGCTAAAAACTTTTCACAGAAGGACATTCGCTCTCGTGCTGAAAACACCATTCTGGTTGCAATGATTCAGCGCCAATACCATTATCTGCCAGACGTTGTCGATGGTATAGCATACGTGTCTCTGCTGCTCGCCATGACTCCGTAGGATTCGACCATAGCCTTTCAGCTAAAGCACTAGCACGTGGCCAAAAGCGATTATCCAATGTGAATTCATCAATTTGTTCTGACCAAATAGCTGCCTCTGCCCCTATAACTTGTGAAATATATTCGCCAGCAATTTTACTTAAATTATTATCATAAACTTTCTGCCAACCAATATAGGGGGAGCACCAATTATTTCCATCATTAACCCAACCTGGACCACCGCAATCAAAGTAGAGGGCATCATAATTCGATATTATAATACGAAATCCACGTTTTAATATATCATTTATCTTCGAATCGGTGCCTGTTGTCCATATTTGTATGATATAACGATCTTTATTTAAATATTCGTCAATGTAAGGCTCTTCCGTGAGATGGCTAGTCCATAAGATGATCGGTAGTTGTTGGGATTGTGAAACCGCATCGACACGATTTAAAGCTTTTGCTTGAAAGTAGCCCCACAGACGCATAAAATCTATATGATTTAATTTCCAGCCGTTTTTAGTCATCATCCAGTCGCGTATACGTGCACTACTATTCCAACAAGCCACGGAAACTTCATCACCGCCCATATGGAAAACATCAGCATCGAATAATTCCAAGATTTCGCGATATATATCTTCTAATACGGAATACAATTCGTTAACCGTGGGATCTAATTGACCGCAAGGTGGTTCTACACAATAATCAGCCCATGGTTGAGCATTAAAACAAGCAAGCATGTCCTTACGCTGCCATCCCTCGCCCACGTGGGCAGGAGCATCGAATTCGGGCATTACACGAATGCCGCGGACACGCCCATATTCAACAATATTAACAATATCATCGTGTGTGTATACCTTACGTTGTGAATAGGCGCCCAGTTTATACAGTTCCGGCTGAGATTTCACTTCCAGCGGAAAGCTGTGCGAATCGGTTATATGCCAATGGAAAGTATTCAATTTGACCATGCCCATTGCATCTGGTAAATAAGAAAGAAAGGTTTGCATATTTGAGATATATTTTTATATATTTGACGTTCTATTCGAAATAACTTTAAGGCGTACCTAAAAAAAGATGGGTATGACAATAAAGACTAGGTAAAGATTTTGGACTTATTTAGATGAGATATGCAGGGTGTCTGCGGGAGGTATGTTGGCTTTTGCAATGTCTCTGCATTCTTGTATCACTTTGAAAAATCGAGCGTAAAATAAAAAAAAAGTTATAGAAAAATGGAAAATCGCTATTTAGGTAGCTTATTTTTATTAAATAGCGTAAGCCACACTGGATTTTAATTAATTAGGAAAAGAAAGCAAACTGCTGGGATTGCTGATGAATGAATGTGTATAAAATTTTTCAATCGGATATTAATACTTTTTGGGATATTTGTAGTTGAAAACCAGTGGAAAAATTGTATATAATGAACCACGATCCGATAAAAAAATTACTTTTTCCGAAGAGTAGGGGTGGTCTCACAGACCACAAAAGAAGTTCCAGCCTCTGGACGCTTATAGTTCAGGAGATATTCATTATTGAAGTAATGTGTGTGTAGAACACCTTTTTGCATTGGCGGCCGCGCTTTAAAAAAATAACTCCCAGCCAGCAGAATTATCTTTCTGGATTAATATCCATGGACCAATCCACAGTGGTTTTGTATAGATCACCTTTGGCGCTGGGGGCCTTTAATATTAGAATTTAATAATGGTTGAAAGTGTTAAAATTAGACGAATTATCATCGACAGAATATTTCCTGAAAGTTTCACTGAAAAATTCCCAGTAGTTTGTAAATAAATGAAATTGGTTCATTTTATCCAAGCTAAGCCAAAACCAGCCACTACTTCTGTATTAATATGCATCTTTCAAAAACTATGGTTCGCATTTTTTTATTTATTACATATTTACATATCTATTGGAAATAATGGAATTTTGATTTAATAAATACAAATGAGCAAACCAATTAACGGATCTCTCACGTTGGCGTTGGCGGCTTTCGGTTGTGTTTGATTAAGATCAGATCATCAGTCGGAAGAATTCCCTTTCGGGAGCTATATGGAGCAATCCATAGTATATTTGCGTAGTCGGAAATGTTGACATTAAAAGGATTAATATCACAGAACACAAACATAAGCACAGTATACACTCAGGGCCGTTTACTTAACCTCTGATTAACGCTAACCATGGTTAAAGCCCGGTTAAACATCATTATCGACTTCGTCAAACCATACAATTGACACGTGGTCGATAATGCAGTCCACAACTTAACCGGGACTTTATCCTCTGGCCCCTAACCGCCGTTTACTCAACCTCTGATTATGACTGTATTATCGACCACATGTTAAATGTATGGTTTGATGAAATCGATAATGGTGTTTGACCGGGCTTTAACCGTGGTTAGCGTGGTACCCTGACATTATCCCAAGGGGCATAATCCCAATTTTTTTATTTGGGATTATGTCACCCTAGGCGTAGTGACATAATCCCAATTGGGACAATGTCATTTTCAACCCCAAAAAAACATTTCAGTTGTCTTTCTTAGATTTTATTACATTAAGCAAAAAAAAATTAAAGCTGACAGCAAAATAAGGCAACAAATAATAATACATCTAGTATATAATACTGATTTCACACAGGCGGTTAATGGAGTAATTATCCACATTTTCTTCATTAAGTTGATAATAATAATTTTTAATCGAATAAAACTTCAATGCAACTCTGGGAGGTAAGTTCGTTTTTTTCATTTTGAAGTTTTCAGTGTCAACCGTCAATTAGTTTTGGCATGAATTTATTATCCCAGCAAACATTCTCTCCCAATTAGTAGGAAAAACAAAAGGAACTCACCTCGAATTGGGAGATAAGCTCGGCCATAAAACTCGTCAGAGTTATAATAGCGCTATTGTACTATTATTATTATTAAACATTTTCAGAGCACTCATAATTTGGAGTCGGATATGAATCACAAACATGTGTGAAATATGTATGAGCTTAGGAAATTTTTTTTATAATACTTTTTTCTTGTTTTTTAAATGATAATTGTAATTCGAAAAATGGGAAGTAGGTATAAAAGTATCACTAAAGTTTAATATAATGTTGAATGTTTCACTATATTATGGCGTTGGATTGAATCTCATGTTCGAATCCAGAGGAAAATACAAATACACTATAAAGCAAGTAATGCAGGTTCCACAATGGTTGCGTTCAGAATCCCAACAGTTGTGTTTTTATATTCTGAACGCATAGTTGATTTTTTCTGATCAACAAAATAATATGATGTGAGTTTGGACACTTTTTTCCATCATCAATTTTTCGGACAACATGTTGTGCTTACGATTTTGACAAATGTACAAATATATAAATACCTATATTTATGAATTTTTGAGTGTAATAAAAATGTTTCAAAGCAGCGAAATAATTGCTGATTATGTTGGGGATAGGTAATTATAAAAATAATTCGTATATTTTCTGTATCAGCTCGTTCATAAGGGCAAATTATATCACTTTCCGCTCGGTGATATCTACACAACTGTTTTGCTCGACAGGTGCGACTTCTGGACGCAATCAATGAGAGAAGAGGAGAATAAGCTGGGGTGAATGGTGAGAGAGGATGAAGAGAATTGGGGCAGGGGAAGGAAAATGCAAAAACAAAAGAAATTTTTTTTTTTGTTTTACTACATATTCAGGCTCATAAAATGTATGAAATTAGGCTCATATCAGGAGACCACCTTAATAACAGAAATACATACATTTCGGACTCCAAAATGAGCTCATAATAAGTATGAATGCTCCAGTTTAGGATTTCTTTCTGACTCTTTTATTACTCCGAATGTTTACTGGGATTATTTATTCAAAAATTCTTGTCAATAACAACAAATTATTTTATGAAAAGTGACATCTCCTTGTTAATTGAGTGTGTGTGAAACACAAAAATTTATTTTTAAATTATAAATGTAATGTACTGCATTAATTTTCTGTCTGAAATCAGTATAAGATGAAATACACATGTTCTCAAAAAATTACATTTCAAAAAAATTAAATAAAGAACTGCTAAGTAGCTCCAACAATTTGACGGCAAAACGAACAAAACGTGAGTGTATTATATTTCCTATAATTTTCTGCGATTTTCTCAAAACACTATCCGCATATTTTTCCATGCCTACAAGGCTTTAAGTTAGTAGGTATCCTTTTTATTTGTGAAGCATACCTCACAAAAAATATCATTGGAAAATTTTATAACTTTTTCTTCACCTTCTTCTTCTTTTTCTTCTGTATTTATTTCAACTTCAAATTTTTTTTCCAATATGCCATTACTTTATTGGCAATACACGGTGGGCAGGAGCGACGATAGGTTACATGAAAATGTCGACAAAAAAGGACAGTGGGGTTGTGTTATGTGATGTTTATAGATGAAACATCCGTTGAAATTAAAATCGCGATTTTGCTTCGCAGTAGTACCTACTCGAGTGATTTGGTATTCTGGCTCCCTTTTATTTGGGATTATGTCACTTCCACTCACCACGGTGAGTGACATAATCCCAAATTTTAAAATTGGGGTAATGCCACTTGGGATTAAATCACTGCACCAGCTTTAGGCACTGTTGAGCGTAGCCACAGAACTTTTAATTAATACATACATCCGTTCTTATATTTCCACTAACAAAGATGATTGGGATGAGTATATCAAATATTTTGTATATTGTTACAACACCATCCACAGTTCACGGTTACTGCCCGTTCGAGTTGGTCTTAGGAAAAATACCCCTGACGTACGAATTTTTACAAAAAAGTACAATTGGCCCAGTTTATAATTATGAGGCTTATGATAAAGAAATTAAATATAGATTACAAATAGCACAACAAAGAGCTAATAAGTTAGTTAAGAAAGCTAAAGAAAAGCAAAAAAATATATTACGACAAAAATATTCATTATAAGGAAATAAATATAGGAAATTTAGTGCTAGTTAAAAATGAAGCAGGTCATAAGTTAGATAGTAGATATAAAGGGTAATAAATATTGATAAGAACAATAACTATAGTTTAACTCCCTATAAAGTAGAAAATGTAGATTTAAATAGTAATTACACGTTAAGTAATGGAAATAAGAAAATGATAATACATAAAAATAGACTTAAGCTATTCGAATAAATATTAATGTTACTTTGTCATAAATTTCAACTATAAATTTTTATAACCATAACCATAAATTTTTATAACCATAACCAAAAACTATTGTACACAAAATATGTCTAAGTTATTAGTATCATAAACAAAAACCGACACTTATCCAAAGTGTTCAAAAGAAAAACATAAAATAAGAAATGTATCATATGAATGAATTTAACAAGGAAACAAATATCTAAAAACATGAGCTATTGTATTACCCACTTGAAATAAAATAAACAAAACTAAAAACATTGTAGCATGTAATGAATATCTGTCTAGTAAGGAATGAACCTTTTCTGGCAGTGGCGTAGCTAGAGAATTTTTCTTTTGTAAAGATTTACCAAAATTAAAATTACCAAAAAAAAACTACAATTTTTTTACAAATGATAAAAATCGCTAGCTTAGAATGCAAATTGTGTAAGTCCTTTTTTAAAACTTTGTAGGAGAGCCAAAAAAAACAAAAAAGAATAAATATTTTGGACTTACACAATTTTTTCGCTTTTTGGACTTACACAATTTGCGTATCACTGAATAACAACGAGTAGAAATATGACAAGTATCTCAGACTTGTTTAGCGCGGTGCGTATTTGATTTTTCTAGCGTTCTACATAAAAATACACTTTTTCATAAAAGTGGACTTACACAGTTTGCACTCTAAGCTAGCGAAATGTAATTTTTTCAGACTATAATTTAACATTTTAGTACACAAATATCGCTTATAATACATATATCAAACTCTTAAGGCCCTTGGCCACTTAAAATCTGGAATGTTAAGAAGTGTATACATATCTATGTGTGAGTGTCGGGTGATTGACGCAAATATCTAAAAGGAGCATTCCATGGAAAATGGTAAATTTGTCCCGTACAAACATTTCGATTTCTCACATATACACTAGTTTTTCGAATGCAAGCTTCTGGTTTTTGTTTAGAAATTAGCCACACAATATTGATGTACTAGAAACTTTGTTTGATAACCTTTTGGTTTGTCTGTGAATTGTAAAGATTTATACCATTTGTCCCGTACAAACAATGTAAAAAATGACATTACAGCATTTTTAATTCTTTTAGAATGACCATATTTATAATATTTTAGTTGTTTGAATAAACCTTGATGAACAAATGGGGGACACTCTTCCTGTTTGTGGCACTGCACTCGCGTCAGAGGATCAGGGATACTTACTCGGGACTCCGGGGAATAAAGTACAAAAAAACTCGATAGTGCGGTTTTACAAAATTAGCAAGGGCTGCTTTATTTGCGGGCGGGAATTCGATGTGGACTCGCTGACGGTTTTACAATTGTGTCTTGTGTTTAGTTTACAATGTTGACGTTTTGTTTTGTGTGTGGTGTGTTACAATAGGTGTATATGTTAGGTGTGTGGTGTAAATGGATATTGTAAAGTGTGGTGTAATAATGTTTTGATGTTGAATGTGATGCTGCGATGTGACCGGTTGATGTGCAAGAGTTTTTTGTTGAATGTTGGTGAGTGATGTGATGTCATATTGGTGTGTGGATGGTGATGTGGCGCTGATGCTGTGACAATGTGATGCGAGGGGCGGGCGACGGCCAAAGTCATTTGAACACTTGATATTAGTCCTACCACATTTCCTTTTTTATTTTTTTCTAATACAATCAATTGGACTAAAATTGCGCCTGGTTCGCATAAACCAAGGATCATGGTAGACCAGCCCTGTCCCGTACAAACACATAACTTTTCTAAGATTTTTCACATATACACGAATATGTCAAAAGCAAGTATCTGCTTTTAAAAAGAGTTTTATTAGACAGTAATAATGCACCAGATATTTTGTTGGTGAACATTTTGGCGTTCCTTTAATTCAAATCCAAAACTGTAAAAATTCGTACAATTTGTCCCGTACAAACCATGGAATGCTCCAAGAGATTTGATTCTCATCAACGCGAGCCCGAAAAAGAACGTGTAGCACGACGACTGCCGATTGCAATAACACACACAAAAAAACTCACACATACACACTGCTTGACATGCCAGATTGTCAGTTGCCAAGGGCCTTTAACTATACTTCAAAAGTAAGTCTCATATTCTCTTCTGGAAATCTACGCGCATAGGTAGATTTTCAAGTTTTATGCGCCCAAAATTGAATTTTGTAAAATTGTTACAATTACAGAAAAAAAACATATCCACATATTGGAAATAGACCTCATACTCTGCACTTGCCCCAGATGGTCGAAACTTAGCATATCTGAAGTTAATTTTTTTGTTTTTTTCTTACATATTTTTAAGTGCTAGTTTCAACTTGAATATTTATTATTTAAAGCATTTAAGTAATCGTGATGAATCCTAAAGGTTCAAGTAATTATTAACACTTTTCAATAATATCCTTGGTTTCCAATAATTCTAAGTTTATAGTTTTAAGCTTTTAAAATTGGGATATTTTAAAAAAAATTATCACTCTTTTTCATGTTAAAAATTGGTTTTGTTATGTTGGTCTGTCAGACTCAGTCAAATTAACCCTCGGACATGATATCTAGTACAATTAGTAGTTTGCCGACAAAAAATTACGTCGCACAAAGCCGCACTTCACTACTAGATACAGGGTTTTTCATATGTACCTACAATAATTTTCGTTTTGTGCTTTATATTTAATTTTAATGTTTATATTTCTAACGCATATCTTGGTTAATGTAGGTGATGCTCGAAAGTAACCCAGATATTTAGCAGCGACTATTGTTAACTTTTTAGGCAAAATTTTTAGTATTTCCAATTTTTCAAAGTTAAGGAAGTACTTATCATAAAAAGGGCTAAGAATTATAAAGCTACATTTTTTAGAAGATTTTTGAGTATGCAATTTTGCAGCTCATTCAATTGTAATATAATAATATGCAACATTCAACTTTTTGAAAAATTTCGTTGGCTTTTCGGAAATTTTAATTGGAAGGGTCTCACGTACATATAACGCAAACACCCTACAGAAAAAAATTACTAAAATCGACGGACATTTTTACAGCATTGAGAATTGCACTTTTTACACTAAAATTGGTTGGCTACATAACAGTACACTTAGAAATCTCCTCAAAATCTTCTATAAATTCTGGCCGCGCTTTGAAATTTTTAATCCACTTTTAGAAATTTCTACGATTTTTCGGATTTTTCCATAAGCTTAGAAATCCTGCTTAAGGCGATTTTTATTGAAAAATTTTTTACATTTTTAAACGAAAATAAGAGAGTCAAATTTTCGACAGAACTGTTTGAAATAAATTTAAAAACTCTGCCGTATGATTTTTTTTTTTTTGAGTCACTGTAGCCGCTTTCGATTCACAATTTCTCTGCTGGTTATAAATTTCCTTCTGTCAAATTTATATGTGAATGGTAGCGAGCAGAGGGAAATTTTTATCAACAAGTTAGCGAGTATGGCTACTACTCATTATGGATTCAAACATTTTTGTTCGATCCGACCTCGCTTGTGTGATGCAGGGTTGCGTGATTTTGATTTGACTGAATCACTAATCAAAAATATTTTCTGATTCTTGATTTAAAATATTTTCAAATCAAAGATAATTTTTATTTGTGATTCGTTTCAAAAAAGAATCAGAAATACCCTTTGATTCGTGATTCAAACTATTTTCAAATCAAAGATAAATTTTATTTGTGATTCGTTTCAAAAAAGAATCAGAAATACCCTTTGATTCGTGATTCAAACTATTTTCAAATCAAAGATAAAATTGATTTGTGATTCATTTCTTAAAAGAATCAAAAATCTTTTTTGATTCTTGATTCAAACTTGATTTCGAATCAAGATTCTTAATAAATTTTTGATTCGAATAAAATTTTTGATTCGAATCAAATTTTTGATTCGAATAAAATTTTTGATTCGAATCAAATATTTGATTCGAATAAAATTTTTGATTCGAATCAAACTTTTGATTCGAATCAAAAAATTATTTTGAATCAAAACTTTATTTCAAATAAAAAAATACTTAGTACGTGATCCCACCACCCCCGCGAGTTGAAATGCAAAAAATCTAAAATTTCAACAAACGTCTACGTTGTATGGGAGGAAATGCAAGCAGATTTTCGCAGTTGCTTAGCCAAGCATTTGTGCATATATATGTATGTATATACTTACATACATATATGTAGGTATATAACGAATAAATGAATGAAAGGATGAATGAATTATGGTTAGGTGTATGCATACAAAGAGTGGTTTCGATATGTAAATATGTATGTGCATACGTTAGGCTGGGTCAATTTTCTAAGCCATACTGTTCGTAGAAAAATCGGATTCTGCATTAAATTCTATGAAAAATGTGTTCTAGAGCATGCCTCTAATATCAATTTCGAGCTTGCCCATTTTCGATTGAAGTTTACTAGGTATGTAGAATTGTTTTAAGCATAGTAACCCATATACTTTTAAATTCAACCAGTGCACACTGGTCTCATTTGTATGGAGAGTGGGACAAAACTCAATTTCTTGGAAACGGATGGACCTACCGAAACCAAATTTGGCACATTGGTGTCCCACTATACGACTCATCTTTCAGAAAAATTAAAAGCATATATGTTGTAATCCACGCCCACCACTAACGCTAGTTTACAGCCAAAAAAAATAAGAAAACCAGGAATGGGGGAGGATAGGAATTGACCTGCTGAGTTTGGAACTATTTTTTTTAATTTTTTGTATAGCTAGGTTTTTGAGATAACGGTAATTTTGTGTTTTTTTGTTATCACTTCATTCAAAAATTATTTTCTCTGGAGTTACAAATGCGATAAAAGCAAGTTCGAAAGGCAATTAAAGTACGCTTCAAACGACATACAACTTGTAGTGGTCTATTAAAAACTCGCTGAGCGAAAGCTGGTCAAAGTCAAAATTTTGTGGATTTTTTGCGATTTTTGAAAAAATTTTGATTTTCAAATTAAGTTTTTATAAAAAGTTGTAAAAATCTGGAAAGTTTTATTACTTTAAAAATTTCCGCGTTTAATTGCAAAGACTTTAAGCGTAATATCACAGAGATCCGATAAATATTTTATTTTTGGCGATTTTTTTCTTGTGAAACAAAAAGGATATTTTGGGCGAAAAACTTGGTTAGGTGACTTAATTATGTGAAAACGACTTCATAGGTCAAAAGGACATTAGAAGAAAATATAGAGCTTCCAAAGACTAAACTAATGACATTTCGATTTTAAAAATCCGATGTCAAATAACAAAGTTACTTTAAAAAAAATATTATTCCGCGATATTTCGCGGGATCAAAAAAAAAATTGTATGGAGAGTGGGACCGAACTCAATTATTAAGATTTTATCGAAAATAAAGTTTTATCGAAAACAGTCGATATAAATATGTACAAAAATCGTAAAAGGGAAACAATATTTTGTATAGACTAGTTACATTTAATATGATATTTTAAGAAAAAGGGAAAAAAAGGGAAAAATGTATAAACAGACTTCTTAAGAGAAGACTTGAACGAACTCAAATCTGCTTATAAGACCTGGTCCAGAGTGGTCCTTAATTGTTAAAAGTTTAAATGAAAATGCTAATGCTTGAAAATTACGCTCATAGAAAAGCCAAGATTTCTTCATCTTGTATTTTGCTAAAAATAAATTGTTTTCATTGTTTCCTTTCGCTAAATCATGAAACATACGTTTTTCTTGCGTTTCCATAGTTATCCGCATTTTTTTTAACACTCAAACTTGAAATATCGCAAAAATCATAATACACTTAGTTACATAAACTTTTACCAGAAAAATTTTTTTTCAAATGTGTTGACTTTAAATGAGCCAAAGTAACATTTAATGATGGCTATTGCGTATAGAAGGAGGTTTTCCATAAAATTCAATATATTTCCCACGGAAATGCATGACAGAAGTTTCTTTTTCAAGCACCAACGTTTTTGACTTTTGTGTATGGGGGCTGACCAGTGTGCAGTGGTTTTAAATTTATCTCTTTACATTCTTTTTCATTGTTACTTAAACGACTTTTAATAATGCATGTATATAAGAGTTTGATTTCGTTGTTGTGGTTTTGTTGAAAAACGAAAATATTAAAAACAACTCCCATTCGTTTTTTTGTTTCTTAACCCTCTCAACATTAGCTTAAAATTTAGGGGAGACTTTTATAACTTTTTTTTCGCATGGGGACCAACACTTACCTCCTGACTTCATTTCCATATAAAATACAGATGTAATCTAACACATACATATGTACATACTTACATATATATGATGTATGTACATATGTACTTACCCCTTAATATGTAAATGAATATACATACATATGTAAATTTCTCTTATACATATCCACACACATGTACTTACTTATGTACTTATATTTTATATATTTTACATACATTGAATGAACCCAAAAAAAGAATAAAATAACAGAATTTAAAAATAAATAATAATAATGCATTTACCCAAAATGATCTCGTACTAAAAGTATCTTTTACTTGAAATACATATATTTTGGATTCACTATAGGTACATACATATGCATATTTTAAACCCGTTCAAATTAAACGAAAGTGGTTTGTTGTGTTGCTTTACGAACAGCAATTCAATCAGTGAATTTATTGGTAAAATTGATTCTTATTTACCTATACACAAAATTTCTTATGTACTACTTATTTACTATAATACATGTACATATATCTACTCTAATTCTTACTTCTATGGAGATATGTACATACATATGTACATACCCTGTAAGACAGGACACTAACACATATAGCAGTGATAGTCATTTGATACATCATTTGGAGAACACATTCATCACATTTTTCATACCGTCCATATAAAAATGATGGAAACTTGTAGGCAGTGTGTGACAGAAATTTCCATCAAACGTGCACCTCAAATGATATATCAAATGACTATCACTGTGTTATAGGGTATATACATACATATGTATGTATGCATATGCACCCAAGTGCCCCCTGCAAAAAAGCCGAGTACTCCATGCACGCTTGTATAGAGTACTCGCTATGGACCAACCGAGTACTCCTCAACCTGCCACATTTCATATAAAAAATATGGTCCATTTAACATTGCGATGTCCCAGGCAGGGATCACATACTCCCATTTCCGCATGACACCCGAGTAATCCAAGGATTACCCACATGGGATTAATTTACGGAGTAGGTATTAAAATTAATGAAATTTAATAATCTCTGAACAGTTTTGAAAGACTGCCAATTCAATTTACATACATTCATAAGTAAGCTTTTCTTTAGTTAAAATAAAATATTAAAATTTTTCTAGCGCAATCACCAGCATTTTTTGTGTCGCGTAATTTTTTCGATACATCGAACATCGATGTATCGATGTTGGTCCTCAAAATTTGCATTCCTACCCTTTATTACTGAATCGTGCACGTTCAAACGAGCATGCATATGTACATACATACATACATACAAATGTATGCACTTGCTTCGTCGTTATCGCTATATATGTACATACATTTCGTTTTCGTAGCAATGTTCGGCTAACTACGAGCCGATGCAGATAAACAAGTCGCTCGCTTGGGTCTATGTTTATGATCACTAGGGCAACAGAAAATATGCCCTAAAAAATTCGTTTTTAGCGCTAAAAATATGTCCTTAAAAATATGGTTTAAGCGCTAAAAATATGCTCTTAAAACTTGGTTTAAGCACTGAAAATATGCCCTTAAAAATTTTTTTTATATACTTAATAAAAAGATATACGGCATAGTAGGTTGTGTGCTCACCTTTCATGCAAGAGGTTCCAGGTTCAAACCCTGGCCCGGACAAATATCAAAAATTAGTTTTAAATAAAATTAGAACACTTTTTGTAATAAAAAAAATATTTTTGTTAAAGGTACATATTTATGTTTTTATGGGTACAAAGGACGAAATAAAAAATTCACATTTTATTAAATTACAATACTTTTTGTAACAGAAAATTATTTTTATTAAAGGTACATTTTATAGGTACAAAAGACGAAATAAAAAAATTCACATTTGCGAAACACATCTTCGTTACCAAAAGAAAACAAATATTTTTACATACGAAAATATATATAAGTACATACATATATATATTTATGTGCATGAATTTTAAATTTTATGTGTTGATGGCAATCAAAATTCCAGTGCAAAACTTGCATACTTATTTATTCAAATTGCTATTGCTGTAAACTACAAAATTTTCAAATAGGGAACTATGTCGATTGTCGCGGTAAAAGTTTTTAAACGTAGAAAAAGATCTTTCCACGTCAACTGAAGTTATCGGGGCGTATTTAAAAGCAAGAATTTCAGTCACGTGTAGCGTTCAAACACTGACGACTGGTTGTTTGTTTGAGAAAGTTGAGAAGATATATTTTTCAGAATCGTAAACCCAGTATTTATACTCAGCTGTACTAGTACACAGAGTATTATAGTTTTAATCACATAACGGTGGATTGTAACAGAATGATATAATCGAGATAGATATAGACTTATATATATCAAAATGATCAGGGTGAAAAGAGAAATCGATTGAGCCATGTCCGTCCGTCCGTCCGTCTGTAAACACTCTAACTCGCGCAAAAAGTGTGATATTTTGATGAAATTTGAAATGCAAGTTGGTATCGAGACTGGGACGGTTGGTATTGAAAATGGGAGAAATCGGACCATGACCACGCCCACTTTTCCTGTATAGAAAAAATCGGAAATTTGGTATCTCAGTCACTAATATAGCTGGAGCGATGAAATTTTACCCACGTGTTGAGCTCAGGCTCCTATGAATAAATTTGATGAAATTTTGGAAAATGGGCGGTGCCACGCCCACTTATTAAGGGTCAAACATTGAAAGTTTTATGAGTCATAACTCAGAAACCAGTGAAGATATATCGATGAGATTTGGTACGCGTGATATACTTACTTAGGCAAATGTTTGGACGAAAAATTGCCAAAATCGGTTGACGACCACGCCCACTTTTATATATGTGTATTATGAAGTGGCCCAATAAAAACATTTTAAGCGATATCTTTGTCAAATATAAAGATAACTCATTGAAAGTTTGTGGCCGCTGTGGTGCAGTGGGTAGAGTGCTCGCCTGCTATGCCAGAGGTCTCGGGTTCAAACCACGGTCCGAGCCAAACAAATTTTTCTAATTAGTAAAAATCCAATTATTGGGTTTTTTAAGAGCAGCGGTCACCTCTCGGCAGTGGGCGGCATACCCTCCGAGAGTATTTCTGCCATGAAATAGCTTCTCACAAAAAATGCATTCGCCGTTCGGAGCCGGCATAAAACTGTAGGTCCACCCAATTAGTAGGAAAAAACAAAAAGGAGCACACCTCGAATTGGGAGAGAAGCTCGGCCATAAAACTCGTCAGAGTTATAATAGCGCCATTGTATTATTATTATTCATTGAAAGTTTGTGGCATGAGTTCCACAATAGACCAGAAATAAAAAATAGAAAAATTTTGGAAAATGGGCGTGGCACCGCCTCTACGTATTCACACTACATCCGGCCCGACTAAATCGATTTAGTCGCAAGTGTGTATAGGCTCTAAACATTTTGCGATCCAGAATCGCGATCCACGGATTTCATCAATATATATTGACCGTCTGACATACGCCTATGTATGTAGATACACAGCTGATTCGTGTAGCACATTTGAATGAAGCATTGCGCATGGTACAATAATTTAGAGGTAGGCGCATGGGCGAATTCAGAAACTACTTTTTTTATTTCCAAAGGTAAAGTGTAATGTCAAAATCCAAGCGAATTGTAATCATGGCCAATAGGAATGAGTGAGTCCCAAGCGAATTCAGATTTTAACCACGGCGAAATATAATTTTGACATTACACTCTACCAATTACAACAACAAAATACATATGGATTTTCTGAATTCGACTCTGCGCCTACCTGGTATATCTGCCTTGGCATTGCGAAAATTATTAAATTCGCCTTGAACTTGTCAGACAAAGAGGAGTGGCAAATAGTATACGTATATACAAAACAAAGTTGCCAGAGTAAAAAATGTAAATAAGAACAATTTTACGAGCGAGAAGAAAAAATATGAATTTATAGCAAAATATGCCAAAAATATGCAAATAAGTCAAGATATGCAAAAATAAGCCTTTTGACCTAAATATGCGAAAATATGCCCTAACAAGTTAGGCTTATTCTCTTCGTCTTGAGCTAAAACGCCGATATATATTTATCATATGTAAATAGGACTGCAACAGAAAAATATGCATTTGCATATCTTCTGTTGCCCTAATGATCACTTTGAAAGTACTCCTACCTACCGCAAAATGGATCATATAATCCTATGATTTTTACAGGGCCTATGCACATACATACATATGTAAGTATGTACGTACGGCGTAGCACAAACGTAAATACGACAGTCAGAAATATGTATATATGTACATACATACATACACATATACATATTTGGCGTCAGCATACAATTTGGCTGTTGTTGCACTTTTGGTGCATTTTATACATTTTTGTGTTTTAAGTTACCGAGAAGGTACTTGAATAATTCTGATATTAGCTACAGTATTTTTGATTCTAAATAAATTTTTGATTCGAATAAAATTTTTGATTCGAATAAAATTTTTGATTCGAATCAAATTTTTGATTCGAATCAAAAATATATTTTGAATCAAGATTCGTAATAAATTTTTGATTCGAATCAAAGATATTTTTTGAATCAAGAATCAAAAAAGATTTTTGATTCTTTTGAGAAATGAATCACAAATCAAATTTATCTTTGATTTGAAAATGGTTTCAATCACGAATCAAAGGGTATTTTTGATTCTTTTTTGAAACGAATCACAAATAAAAATTATCTTTGATTTGAAAATGGTTTGAATCACGAATCAAAGGGTATTTTTGATTCTTTTGAGAAATGAATCACAAATAAAAATTATCTTTTATTTGAAAATAGTTTGAATCACGAATCAAGTTGATTCTTTATTTG
This sequence comes from Urophora cardui, assembly GCA_960531455.1. NCBI lineage: Eukaryota > Metazoa > Arthropoda > Insecta > Diptera > Tephritidae > Urophora > Urophora cardui. The sequence goes on from OY482673.1 coordinate 76,524,145, forward strand.
AAAGTTGATTTAAAATCAAAATTGATTCGAATCACGCAACGCTGGTGTGATGGCGAATCGAAAACGACAAGTATATATTTTTCAATAAAATCGACTTTTAACTAGAGCCCTTTCGTTTGATACCCATATTGTAAGGTAATATTAAGGTTTTTGTACAATCATATTTTGACCGATAACTCAGTTATCGATAAATTTATCGAAATATATCGAAGTTCAAATGAATCCTGGGGCCATCCCCTTTCGTTTGATATCCATATTGTAGGGTAATATTAAGGTTCCTAGCAGGGTCGGAACCCCCAAAATAAAAAAAAATTGCCTGTACTTCCTTCCGGGCATTACTCTGGTACCCGGGTATATGTATACACATTTTCATAGTTGATTATTGAGAAAATAACTGCGACTAAAAACTCCAAGTTGCGCGCCGTCGCATTTGCTGCCACAGTTACAAGCTGTTTGTTGGCCAACGACTATCTCATTTTCTGTCAAGTTGTTTACTTTTCCTAGTCGTAGTCTAGTCAAGTTGCCAAAAAAAAAACGACTAGCAACCGAATGAGCTAGTTGTTATTTCTGTTCAACGACTATGCGACTAGAATGCAAAGTCGTATTTATGTTGCTTTGACTACTTGCTAGTCAGCAATTCAAACCCTGAATAAAAGCGTGTGAAAAACTAAGCCAACTGGCTATGTTAGTTAAGCGCGTCGAACTGAAAGCGCTTATCTGTCCTAGTGCTGGAAGCGATATCGATATAATATCGATTCATCGATGTTTTTGAACTTTTTCGATATATCGATATTTTTTTTCCCGATATTCGATATATCGACGGTCATGTATCCATCACTGATAAACGCGGAAAGAAGCTGGTACAAGGTAGCATTGCCGTTTTGTGGGTAATTCCCAAAATTTGGAGATTTTTTAAAATTTGATTCCTATGTAGAAATTCCTGTGTTTAAAAGTAATGTAAATACGCATTTTTTTTTAAATTTTCATTGTAGAATTGCAAAATCAGGAAAAACATTTTAAATTAAAAAATTTTTTTTTCTATTTTAAGCACTATGAGATTTTTAACCAAAAACTTATGTTTTTTTCATTCATTTTTATTTTTAATTTAAACATTTTCTTTTTAAATCCCAAATACATTTTAATTTCAAGAATTTCATTTTTAATTAAAAAAATTTCATTTTTAAAATAAAATGACTTGGTTGAAAACGTGCATTAGAAAAATAAAAATTTTTTTGATTTATTTTCTCTGAGTGTAAAAGGTATTTAGAATGCGTTATTAATTTGTCTATTTCAAACCTTTTAGTCTTTAACATGGTTTTTTAAATAACTTAAATGCGAAATATTTCAGTGAACCACTGTAATTGATACCTACTCTTTCTGGCTGGAACAGAATTTACCTTTTTTTAACACGCTTTTATTAGCTTCACCTGTATGTATGTATGTATGTATGTATGTATGTATGTATGTATGTATGTATGTATGTATGTATGTATGTATGTATGTAACTTCATCCCATCCTAAAAGTTGCAACATTTAACTAAATTATTATATCTTTCAAACATTCACTTTTTTGTGTTCTCTCTATTATTTATATTCTCCTCCTGATTCGAAACATGACATCAACAGCCCAACGGCATCATATAGTAGGACATTCAACATTATATTTTATGCTTCATTGCGGCTTTTATGTTACCTTTCTTAAAAATAGCCTCTATGAATTTCAAATCACTCCCGTATACACGCCAATAAGTAACAAGCTTTCAGGGTACGGAAAAACTCACTCACGAACGCTCAAAAATACATTCTTCTCAAATCACAAACAAATGTTCAAAGAACAAGTAAGTAAGCCTAAGTTCGAGTGGAATCGAACATTAGATACTCAGCTGTATGCTTTCATTGTTTGTTTGCGTTTGATGGAAACACGGTGTAGGTACTTTCTATAAAGCAAGTGCTGCATAAAGTGGGCGTAGCCACGTCCATTTTCAACATTTTTATCAGTCATCCAACTAAGCATATGAATATTATTCTTTGTGCAAAATTTCACTCCTTTATGACTCTAGTTACAAAGATGTCACGTTACAAATTCCCAAAGGGTGTTCCAGCAATATCTTTGTTAAAAAGTAGGCGTGGTCATAAACCGATTTCAATAAATTTTTTCGTGTCTATTAACACAAGATATAAAAGTGTATAAACCAAGTTTCGTCATAATATCTCAATTATTTGTCGAGTTATAGGCTAAGAAATCTCGTATATTGCTGTTTCTAAAAAGAGGCGGTGCCACGCCCATTTTCCAAAATTTTTGTGGTTTTCGTTTTATGTCCGCAGTTGGACTCCTGCTATAAAATTTCAATGATATATCTTTATATTTGACAGAGATATCGCTTAAAATGTTTTTATTAGGCCACTTTATAATACCCATATTTAAAAGTGGGCGTGGTCGTCAACCGATTTCGCTAAAATTTTTAACATGTATTACCACAAGTAATAAAAGTGTACACACCAAGTTTCGTCATTATATATCAATTATTTGTCGAGTTATGGGCTCAGAAATCTCGTATATTCCAGCTTCTAAAAAGAGGTAGTTAGACTCCTGCCATAAAATTTTAATGATATATCTTTATATTTGACAGAGATATCGCTTAAAATGTTTTTATTAGGTCACTTTATAAGACCCATATATAAAAGTGGGCGTGGTCGTCAACCGATTTTGGAAATTTTTCGTCCAAACATTTGCCTAAGTACATATATCACGCGTACTAAATTTCATTGATATATCTTCAATGGTTTCTGAGTTATGACTCATAAAACTTTCAATATTTGCCCCTTAATAAGTGGGCGTGGCACCGCCCATTTTCCTAAATTTTTGTGCTTTTTGTTTTATGTACATAGCTGGACTCATGCCACAAAATTTCAGTGATAGATCTTTATATTTGACAGAGATATCGCTTAAAATGTTTTTATTAGGCCCCTTTATAGTTCCCATATATAAAAGTGGGCGTGGCCGTCAACCGATTTTGGCAATTTTCCGTCAAAACATTTGTTTAAGTAAGTAAATCACGCATACCAAATTTCATCGATATATCTTCAACAGTTTTTGAGTTATGACTCATAAAGCTTTCAATGTTTGCTCCTTAATAAGTGGGCGTGGCACCGCCCATTTTCCAAAATTCCATCAAATTTCTTCTTAGGGGCCTGAGCTCAACACGTGGGTAAAATTTCATCACTCTAGCTATATTAGTGGCTGAGATACCAGATTTCCGATTTTTTCTATATAGGAAAAGTGGGCGTGGTCATGGTCCGATTTCGCCCATTTTCAATACCAACCGTCCCAGTGTCAATACCAACTTGCATTTCAAATTTCATCAAAATATCTCAATTTTTGCGCGAGTTAGAGTGTTTACAGACGGACGGACGGACAGACGGACAGACGGACGGACGGACGGACGGACATGGCTCAATCGATTTCTCTTTTCACCCTGATCATTTTGATATATATAAGTCTATATCTATCTCGATTATTTCATTCTGTTACAATCCACCGTTATGTGATTAAAACTATAATACTCTGTGTACTAGTACAGCTGAGTATAAAAACGTATAACCACTCAAATAGCTAGCGAACTAACGCACAACAGCAATTCGATCTGATCGTTTTTGTTTGAAGCCCGTTTATTGTTCAAATGCCCGTACATTCGAGCATTCGAGCTTACAAACAAAAAAAATGTGTATCGGAAAAATAAAAAAACTACATATAAAGAAAAAAAAATAATAATAAACAAAAGAAAAAAACAAACTTCAAAATACCCGAATTGTTCAAATGCCCGTACAAACATACGGGTAATAAACAAACAAACAACTCTTCGAGCATTTGAACAACAACTGTTCGGGCTACTCGAAAATGTTCAAAAAAAATCGAGAGCTCTACTTTTAACACAAATTATTAAAATTTTGCATTAAACAAGCAATTTGGAATAGATGTACACAATAAAATATTTTTGGCCGCATAAAACTTGAAAATCTACCTATGTGCTACGGTTATAAATAATAATTATACTCAGCTGTACTAGTACACGGAGTATTATAGTTTTAATCACATAACGGTGGATTGTAACAGAATGAAATAATCGAGATAGATATAGACTTATACATATCAAAATGATCAGGGTGAAAAGAGAAATCGATTGAGCCATGTCCGTCCGTCCGTCCGTCCGTCTGTCCGTCTGTCCGTCCGTCCGTCCGTCCGCCTGTAAACACTCTAACTCGCGGAAAAATTGAGATATTTTGATGAAATTTGAAATGCAAATTGGTATCGACACTGGGACGGTTGGTATTGAAAATGGGCGAAATCGGACCATGACCACGCCCACTTTTCCTATATAGAAAAAATCGGAAATTTGGTATCTCAGCCACTAATATAGCTAGAGTGATGAAATTTTACCCACGTGTTGAGCTCAGGCCTCTAAGAAGAAATTTGATCAAATTTTGGAAAATGGGCGGTGCCACGCCCACTTATTAGGGAGCAAACATTGAAAGCTTTATGAGTCATAACTCAGAAACTGTTGAAGATATATCGATGAAATTTGGTACGCGTGATATACTTAGGCAAATGTTTGGACGAAAAATTTTAAAAATCGGTTGACGGCCACGCCCACTTTTATATATGGGTATTATAAAGTGACCTAATAAAAACATTTTAAGCGATATCTCTGTCAAATATAAAGACATATCATTGAAATTTTATGCCAGGAGTCCACCTGCGGACATACAACGAAAAACACAAAAATTTTGGAAAATGGGCGTGGCACCGCCTCTTTTTAGAAGCTGGAATATACGAGATTTCTGAGCCCATAACTCGACAAATAATTTATATGTAATGACGAAACTTGGTGTGTACACTTTTATTACTTGTGGTAATACATGTTGAAAATTTTAGCGAAATCGGTTGACGACCACGCCCACTTTTATATATGGGTATTATAAAGTGGCCTAATAAAAACATTTTAAGCGATATCTTTGTCAAATATAAAGATAATTCATTGAAACTTTGTGGCAAGAGTTCCACAATAGACCGGAAACAAAAAATAGACACCGCCTCTTTTTAGACAAAGGAATATACGAGATTTCTTAGCCTATAACTCGACAAATAATTGAGATATTATGATGAAACTTGGTTTATACACTTTTATAACTTGTGTTAATAGACACGCAAAAATTTATTGAAATCGGTTTATGACCACGCCTACTTTTTAACAAAGATATTTCTGGAACACCATTTGGGAATTTGTAACGTGACATCTTTGTAACTAGAAGTCATAAAGGAATGAAATTTTGCACAAAGAATAATATTCATATGCTTAGTTGGATGACTGATAAATATTTTGAAAATGGGCGCGGCTACGCCCACTTTATGCAGCACTTGCTTTATATAAAGTACCTACACCGCGTTTCCATCAAACGCAAACAAACAATGAAAGCATACAGCTGAGTATCTAATGTTCGATTCCTTACTTGTTTTCTTATATAATTTAGTTTTTAATATTCCATTTTGACAGACATTAAGTAAAATCTCAAGTTCAGATACTCTTATACATTGCATATTTATTCCCATTGTAGTTTATACTAATATTATTTGATTAAGATGATAAGTAATTAAAAGAAAACTTGAAATTTAAATAATTGGCGTTACTTTTCTGTTATTAGCATGTTAATAACAGCAATACCGTATAATAATTGTAGCGTTTGTTGAGCCGTAGGGAAGTGCAGCAACCGTAGGAATTTTACCACAAAAGAGCGAATATAAGTACAAAGAATGTAAATTGTGGTAAAATTCCTGCGGTTCTTGCACTTTCCTACGGCACAACAAACGCTAGAATTATAAGTAATACTTCGTGAAAAAGCGCTAAATTTCGAATTACCAATTTCGAAAAATTACTATTCTCATTGATTTTTCCTGAAAAAGAAATGTATGCTAATAAAGTCAAAGATGGTTTTGTCCCCAAACCACCCCCCCCCCCGTTACTACGCCACTGTTTTCTGGCCCACCAGGCCAATTATGTAATGCATGACTGTCTAACCAATGCTGACCTTCTGAGGACTCCTATGTTGCACGTAGCATTGTTGTGGAGTCGACCAAAGAGGAAGCATTCTTACGTTGACGTCAATTCTCCGAGTACGGTTAGAGTTTAAGGAGCGGGTACTCTGTTTGCTACAACCGGCTAGGCTACGGGATTATAGGGGGGGATCTTGCTCCTACACAGACTTTTTCTCGGCTTCATAAAAAAATTCAAACAGAGGTTTTACGATAAAGTTAATTTTACAGGGCAAGAAAAGGCAAAATTTTCAAAAGGAAAGAGTGCAAGAAACTAACAACAACAGAAATATATATACCCAGAATCTATAAAACTAAAATATGTAGTTAAACAGACGGAAACTAATAGGGTCATACCATACCATTCGCCTGGTTGGAGTTCATCCGGCAGCATTTTTGAAAGGCTAAGGGATGTTGCGCCTTCGTCTTTACCCACCCAACCTGCTAAAAGAAATTTATATACGTGTGTTCCCTTAGCCCTAAAATACCCACCAATGCCTCAGCAAGCAAATACAAAAAAACTTAAGCCATCATTTTACAATATTTAGACAATTCAATTCATTTTATTTATAATAATTGCGTAAAAACTAACCTTCTAAAAAAATTATTGGTATGTCATTGATTCAGACTCTGTATGTATGTATGTTCAAACTTAACATATGTATATATTTACATATTTCCTTAGCCTAAATGTTAAGCTATTTTTCTACCACCGTTAATTACTCTAATTTCGAAGTTTATATGTTTCGCACTTCATCTATGTTCTACTCAATTTTCTATCTTCTCTATAAACATTAACCACTCAAATACAATATGAAATATTTAACATTGGGTGAGTGAGCGAGCGAGTGAAACTAAACAAAACAATAAGAATAAATCTACTCTTTCACTCAACTACTGTAAGAGAGTGTAGCTGCTCACTAAAAGCTCTCGCTTTCCCACTGCATGTTAATTACAACAGTGTTAGTGGCTGAGAATGATCGAGCTTAAAACTCTCACTCAAAAATATAAAGAAAACTCAACATCATAAAGAACTGAGCAGAATCTTCGAACTTTCGAACATAATATAATAATGTACATCTCTATGCCTGGCTTAACATTTTAACTACTACCCCAGTTCGACAACAAAAAAAACTACCTAACATTCGTGCAACATCCTTACATATTATGTTACTACCTGCCACATTTTGGCTAAAATCTCTCAACTTTACTACTTTAAAATACGTATACGTATATATATATATATATATATATATATATATGTATATATTATATCCTTGATATTGTAGTAAACTTAATAAATGCAAGTCGAATGCTCAAATTGAAATATATATATATACATACATATGTATATATATATTGTATATTTTATAATATATATATATATATATATATTATAATTGTGCATACTTTTGCTTTAACAAAAATGTAAACTCTAAATATTCATATTTCTATAATTTCCCTTACGATGGTGTTAAAACAAAAGGTGAAAATGTAAATGTAAAAATTAGTGTTTAATGACTTACCGCATTTTTCCTCCTTGCGTTGGCCAGTTGATGGAGATGATGACGGCTAAATTTTAAATATAAAAAAAAGGAAAGAAAACACACTCACATTTCGTGTTGGCACCACCTGAGCATGATTTGCCGTGGGGAATTTCCCTCTTTGCTATTTTGTAAAATTTCTTGTGAAAACAATTTTCTTTATATTCAGTTACTTTCTTTTCGTTTTAATCATTTTTTTTTCCAATAAACCCCCTACTTTTACCTTTCTTACGAATTTCAAAAAAAAAAAACCTAATCCTTTAAACTAATTTATAACCAATAAATATATATATTTCATTATAACGTGACAAGGCTGCTGGCTCCTTCTGCACCTCCCTGGGATATCATCTCGTCTCCCCATGTGTAAATGTCGCTGATTGTTTTATTAATTTAATTTATTTCTAGTTGGTAATTTTGTTATCCTTTCTTCCTTTCTTTCAACGTTTTATTTCGGGTTTCTTATATATGTATCTTCGGTCTACTGTGATGACTCATTTGATATTTTTATATTTTTTTTTTTGTTTTTTATTTTTTTTTTCCAAATTTCAATAAAAAAAACAAAATCTTTTTCTGTCTATGAATTCTTTTAACTTTCCTTATTTAAATTCTTTTTTGTTCTTTTCACTATCGGCTTAATTCTCATTTTTCCAAATAAAATTTTTTTTCTCATTCTTTTCTTATTTTGAATGTTTTTAATATTTGAGGTATTTTTATTTCTTTGGCCGTTCGGGTCCAAATATTTTTATTTATTTGTTATACTTTTTCAACTTCTTCACTGCTCAAAATTTTTCTTTCTTTTCGAAACTTTTCTATCCTTTTCACCACCGTACATTTTAATAAATTTTTTCTTCTTCAAAATTTAGTTTTATTAATAAAATTTTTTTTCAATATACTTAGTACTTTTAGTGTTTTTTTTTCGCTCTTCGAAACTTATTTTTATTAAAAAAAATTTTTTTTTTTCACTATAAATATTACTTCTCGTATTGTATTTTTTTTTTTCAAACTTATTTTTTTTTCTGTTCACTGTATTATTTTTAGTGTTTTCTCCAAACGTTTTTCTTTAATTTTTTTTTTCTGCTCACTATATAACTTTTAGTGTTTTTTTTTTCTCAAAACTTATTTTTATTAGATTTTCTTTTTTTTTTTCAAAACTTATTTATAGTTTTAACATTTTTAAGTACTTTTATTTACTTAATTATTTTTTCTGTTTTAAAAGTTTTAGAGTTTCACGGGACCGAAACGACCATCCGGATCTGCCATCCATCAGCAACTCCCGATTACATTTTTTCATTTACTCCACCTAAGCTCCGTTTTTCCTTAAGATCACGCCACTTACTCCAAAAAAAATTGTTTTCGAGCTAAAAACCTCATAAAAAAATTATTTACGAACTAATTTATCCACAGGATTGTTGTTTTAATTCCCTGTATGATATACCCATCGAACTTAATTGCCGTTATTAGTTTTATTAACTCTCTATTCTCTTCGGTACCAATTACTGGCCTCTCAACCACAGTGCGAGTCCCGATGTTACGATACATATATCTGTTATACTTTCTGTTAGTGCGCCAAGTTAATAACATCTCTATAACATCTCCGAATCTGCTCACCTGTTAATAAGCTACGCACTAGCTCTATAATTCGAAGTACTGTCAACATCTATTGGAGTGGCTGGCATACCCTGTAGGGAAAATCCCTAGTTCCGAACAAACAATAATTTCGTTTTTTTTTTTCTCGCTAGTTACCACATTCCCACAGGGATTTGTCTAAAATAAATCTCATACCTCACAAGCACAAGAAAAAAAAATTTGTAAACAACCGACAAATAATAAAAATCTCAAAGTAGCAAATGAAATTTATGCTAATAAATTATTTGTAGAAATGTAAAAAAGTTTTACAACCGAAAGTCGTCCAATTTCTGCTGGATTTCCACAAGGTAGCGTTCTAGGATCTGTATTATCTACACAAGCGATCTGCCAACGAACTCGAGCTACCTTCGCAGATGATACGGCTATACTGAATGTGCACGCAAATCCCATAACTGCTACTATTCAATTGCAGAGACACATAAAAACTTTAGAAGAATGGCTTACTACATGGGCCATTAAGGTCAACGAATATAAATGTGTACAAGTAACTTTTAGCCTAAAAAAGGACACATGCCCACCAGTCTCAATAAATGGAGAAATAATAACTCAGAAAGACTTTGTTACATATCTTGGAATCACATTGGATAGAAGAATGACTTAAAAAAAATCACATTGACAAAAATATTATGCAATCCAAGTTGAACATGAGCCATTTGCAACGATTAATTGGTCCAAGTTCCAGACTGGGTTTAGATAATAAGATATTAATATTTAATATGGATTTGGATTTATGGAATACAACCAGGGTCTGAAAAACTGCCAGCAAAAGAGCAACAGTCTCAAAAAATAAGCTGCTCCTGTTCTGTGAAAGTTGTCATTATTTTTTTAGAACTTTTGAATTTTCATTTCCTTTGAAAATATCTACATTCGAAGCACAGAGCATTCGAAACATTTTTTTTTTTGTTTCTCTGTGCTGTTGCTTTGCTGTGTAATTTCAAACAGTTCAGTTAAGGCGGGGTGTAATAAGGCCTTTTGAAATAAGGCCTTTAAGGCCTTATTTCGCAACCAAAGTGAAATAAAACCTTTATTTTGTCATTTTCAAAAAAAGGTCTTATTTCACATTTAAAGCGCAACTAGGCCTTTTTTGAAATGTGCAATAACGCCTTTATTTATTTACGCGATAAATTATCCGTCTACGTCGACATATGTGACTGACTTTGGTACGTTGCGGCGACGGATCCGTCGTACTTGTGACGATGTATATTTGAATGCTTTGTGGCCTACGCTGAAGGGTGTACTACGCAGAGGGACATCACCGTGGCGGTAGCCACGGTTGGGGCACACGTCCGGACGGATGGCGTAGCCCAGGGTTATTTTTTATAATCGCGGCCGAAGGCCGCCAATGCAGAAAAGTGTTCTGCACAAAAGCACTGTGGACCGGGCCATAGATATTACTCCGGAAAGAGAATTTTTTGTAAGCGTGGCCGAAGGCCCCCAACGCAAAAGCTGTTCTCCGCAAAAGTTTTTTCTTTATCTTCTCTTTCCTGAGTAATATCTATGGCCCAGTCCACAGGGCTTTTGCGCAGAACACTTTTCTGCGTTGGCGGCCTTCGGCCGCGCTTATAAAAAATAACCCTGGGCTACGCCATCCGTCCGGACGTGTGCCCCAACCGTGGCTACCGCCACGGTGATGTCCCTCTGCGTAGTACACCCTTCAGCGTAGGCCACAAAGTGAAATAAGACCTTTAGAACCTTATTTCACATTTGAAGTGAAATAAGGCCTTATTCTTAATAAAGGCTTTATTTCTCAATCGATAGCGAAATAAGGCCTTAAAGGCCTTATTTCAAAAGGCCTTATTACACCCCGCCTTCAGTTAACAGCAAAACACAGATAAACAAAAATTTCAATTGCATAGCTACAGTAGAGTATAATTGTTTTTTTTTTTAACTTTTGTTGAAATGAAAATGAAATTCAAAGTAAATGAAAAAAAAAGGTGAAAATAATTTCAAACCCTGAAAAGAATTCAAAGGCTACAGTCCAAGATATTAAGAATAATATGCAAAGTGCCTTGGTATGTGAAAAATTCAATTGTACGCGGCCGGCGCCCACGGCCATCCCCGGACGATTTTCACGATTTTAAGTAAATAATTGAAGAACACGCGTGCATAATTTTTTATATTTATGATTTATTGTGATCAAAATTTTACTATTTTACATTAAATAGAACACATTTTTCTTAAAAACTAAACAACATATAATTATTTCTTCCTTGTTATTGTAGTAATACAATAACATCGTCATCCTTATTCCCTGAATAGTTTTATTTTTTTTGTTTTTTTTTTTTCGTTTTTGATACTCTTGTTACACTGTTAAATTTTTTGTTTTTGTTGTTGTTGATAACAGAATTTCGTTTACTAAACCGTGTTATAATAGCTGCGTTCCAAATAGCAGACCTGTTTCGTGTCACGGTCATAATCTAACCGGAACGATGCGGGTCAGCTGCAGTAGAGTTGTTTGTGTATATACGTGTGTCTACCCTGCAGCGAAAGTCCAAACCAGTCAGCCAACCTACCAGTTAACTGACTAGATAAATTATGGGAGTTGCCCAACTAGATTCATAGAGGACAAATAGAGATTAGTTATGAAACAGGAAGTTTTGCTAAAAAAAGGGTTTTAAATTAAAAACGAATGTATCCGGTGTTTCTGGAGGTTGCAATGAACACGTATGCAGTAAAAGTAAAGCAACTTCTTTATTGTTGTTGTAGTATTCGAACCCTGCGTAGTAGGCCTCTTGTAGATTTAGTTGGTTGCAAATTGTTAGATCATTAAATCAGGTGAATACCACAAATATAACATAGTTTGAGATGTTAATATAGCCCTGTATATTAGATACTACTTCAGCCATAGAAAAAAGTACATGATATGTTTGTATAAAGTCAGAAAATCATCAATATAAATGTCAAGCTTAGAATGGTCAACGTGTTACTTATTCACAATGTTAATGTTGATTTTCCTAAATATTTAATATGCAAGATCACAATCTAATGTGCCTGAATTCTTTAATTTAAATATCATACTCTAATAACAAACAATTTTTATTTTCATTGGAGTAGCATGTAAAACTAGTCAGTCAACTGGTATAGTTCTGATATGTACACTGACTAGTCAGCAAATTGGTATGATGCTGGTGTGTATATTGACTAGTCAGTCAAGTGGTATGATGCTGGTGTGGATACTGACTAGTCAGTCAAGTGGTATGATGCTGGTGTGGATACTGACAATTGCCATTTCCTAGGTCATCACCGTGTTAAAAATACCAGTTGCTAATATGGAAAAAAAATAGATGGCTGACTAGTTGAGCTGTGTGGCCAACTAGTTGTCAATTAGTTTACAACTAGTTGATTTCGCTGCAGAGTACATATGTATGCATGTGCGCCCAAGCAAATAATGCCGCCCATTAACCATACAATTTATCGTACTACACCGTCGTACGATAAATCGCATGCTTCGCCACCAACGCTCCAACTTCAACGTCGATTTATCGTCAAACATAATTTTTACCAACGCTTTGAACAGTAAACAACAAGCCAATGTACAAAACGTAATAATTAAAAAAAGCTAATTTTTGTGTTATAAAAATATATAAGTTAACTGTTTACATTTTTCGCACTTAATATTGCACATGTTGGCAATATTTTTGTAGTAATTTATTAAATTTTGCCACTTTTATTTCTTATTTTCAAAGTGATGCGCGCGATGCTTTCACTTCAGCGAGGAAAAATAATGAAGTTTGCCAAACATATCCACTAACCTTCCAATTTGTTCTACAACGCGACAAAATATCAAAATCGTTTGATCTTCATCCAACCGTCTGTCCAACTTGTTTCATTAAAAAAAAAAAAAAATAATAATAATAATAATAATAATAATAATAATAATAATAATAATAATAATAATAATAATAATAATAATAATAATAATAATAATAATAATAATAATAATAATAATAATAATAATAATAATAATAATAATAATAATAATAATAATAATAATAATAATAATAATAATAATAATAATAATAATAATAATAATAATAATAATAATAATAATAATAATAATAATAATAATAATAATAATAATAATAATAATAATAATAATAATAATAATAATAATAATAATAATAATAATAATAATAATAATAATAATAATAATAATAATAATAATAATAATAATAATAATAATAATAATAATAATAATAATAATAATAATAATAATAATAATAATAATAATAATAATAATAATAATAATAATAATAATAATAATAATAATAATAATAATAATAATAATAATAATAATAATAATAATAATAATAATAATAATAATAATAATAATAATAATAATAATAATAATAATAATAATAATAATAATAATAATAATAATAATAATAATAATAATAATAATAATAATAATAATAATAATAATAATAATAATAATAATAATAATAATAATAATAATAATAATAATAATAATAATAATAATAATAATAATAATAATAATAATAATAATAATAATAATAATAATAATAATAATAATAATAATAATAATAATAATAATAATAATAATAATAATAATAATAATAATAATAATAATAATAATAATAATAATAATAATAATAATAATAATAATAATAATAATAATAATAATAATAATAATAATAATAATAATAATAATAATAATAATAATAATAATAATAATAATAATAATAATAATAATAATAATAATAATAATAATAATAATAATAATAATAATAATAATAATAATAATAATAATAATAATAATAATAATAATAATAATAATAATAATAATAATAATAATAATAATAATAATAATAATAATAATAATAATAATAATAATAATAATAATAATAATAATAATAATAATAATAATAATAATAATAATAATAATAATAATAATAATAATAATAATAATAATAATAATAATAATAATAATAATAATAATAATAATAATAATAATAATAATAATAATAATAATAATAATAATAATAATAATAATAATAATAATAATAATAATAATAATAATAATAATAATAATAATAATAATAATAATAATAATAATAATAATAATAATAATAATAATAATAATAATAATAATAATAATAATAATAATAATAATAATAATAATAATAATAATAATAATAATAATAATAATAATAATAATAATAATAATAATAATAATAATAATAATAATAATAATAATAATAATAATAATAATAATAATAATAATAATAATAATAATAATAATAATAATAATAATAATAATAATAATAATAATAATAATAATAATAATAATAATAATAATAATAATAATAATAATAATAATAATAATAATAATAATAATAATAATAATAATAATAATAATAATAATAATAATAATAATAATAATAATAATAATAATAATAATAATAATAATAATAATAATAATAATAATAATAATAATAATAATAATAATAATAATAATAATAATAATAATAATAATAATAATAATAATAATAATAATAATAATAATAATAATAATAATAATAATAATAATAATAATAATAATAATAATAATAATAATAATAATAATAATAATAATAATAATAATAATAATAATAATAATAATAATAATCCCCCGGGGGTGTTGTATCCCTAAGGGGCGCGTCCCCAGGTGGCGGATAGGGGAATGCCCGATAGATATATCGGGTAGGTGGGAAATAAAATACCACCCGCGGACCAAACAGCAACCTCACAAAAAATCCTGGAGCGTCTGTCTCATATTGAGCGGCTTCTAGGTCAACGTCGGCTCTGCATGTCAGTAGCGGTTGCAATTTATTACTATGTATTTGTCTATGGGAAGGTAGACGTTAAAAAATTCCCACAAGAAACCCAAAATGGAGAATAGACAAGCCTCGGATAATATTAACACTAATCTTCATCTTTCTACATCACAACAACGGGCAAACAACACCCAATTCCCACCCATGCGAAGTGCTTCCCATCCCGCGGGAATTGGGACCACGGACATGGGGCTGCCACGACGACGCATTAAATGGAGCAACGAAATGAATGTTTCCATACTTAGAGCCTACTATAAAGCTACGCGTAATGAAACAATCCGCATTGGATACAGGCAGCAACTCTTACAACTCTTCCTACAAGACTTCCCAAACCTATCACACCTCTCAGAACAAAACGTAAGTGACAGACGATCAGCAATTATACGGAATAATTTAATACCATCTGCACTACATCAACAAATACAAACATCTGTCCTAGACGAGCTCCAACAAGAAAGCTCCGAACACGCTGAAAGTAGGGTTGGGCGATATATATCGATATATCAATATATCGATATTTTTAAAATAGTACAGCCGATAATATCGACGATCTTTTGAACTACCGTGCATCGATAATCGATAATTTTTGCCATTTCGAGCCAAATTCGATATTTTTCATACATTTCTGATTCGCTTCGAATTTAACAGCAGAACATTTTTTAAGAAGTGGTATAACCATAATGTCCGGGTGCTTGAATTTACATTACTTTCTTCTTCAAGCAATTCTTAATGATTTTTATGTTTATACTTCAGGATTCGTAGAATATCTGTAGATCCATCCAACTTTAACAACAAATATCTAGTAAACTATAAGTCTGCGGCAAGTTTGGATTCCAGTTTTGAGATCTGTGACAGCACCTCTAGCCCCGTGAATAAGTGGTTTTTCGCGGGACGTGGTTCCTTAATGTGAAGCCAGCCCTTTCGATATATTGATATATCGATGTTTTTTCACGGCATAAATCGATGTTTTTTTAAATATCGATACAATATATATCGATATATTTTTCCAATTTGCCCATCCCTAGCTGAAAGTACACCACAAAATAATAACACCTCAGTAATACCTATAGGGCCTCAAATAAACCAAGAACTAACACCCCAAGGAGTTCAACCTGATCTGGCAACCACACAAGAAAGCCTAGAAAGAAAAATTACCCAAGCTTTCGAGGAGGCGAAAATAAAATTCATAGGAATAGATTCTGACCTTAGACCAACAATAAAAAGAATTAAACCCAATAAAGAAACCATGAAAGCAATCCAAATTTTAAATAATGAGATAATCCCACTGGAAATATAAAATGTGAATAACTACCATGAAATAATAGACCTTATATACTGCTGCGCTTATACAGTAACCGAATTTTATACCGCAAGTAAATATGTTAAACTGAGAAATAACCACAGAAACAATGGCAACACAAACATCACGGAGTCTCGAAACAACACCAACACTAGCAGTAACCAAGCCAGTTCCAACACTGTCCCACACCCCGCACATACACAAGATAGTACCTCCGAACACCATCAACGCAACAACAAGAGAAACAAACACCATAAACCTGGATGGATCTTCAGGATCGAAAAACGAATCGATCTATTAAGAAAAGACGTTTCCTTCGAAATCTTAAAAATAACCGAATAAGTAAACGAAAGAAGCACATTTATAACATAATAAAGAAAAAATACCGCACCCATAGCATACCTGAACCACAAAATCAAACCAGCGACCAAATAATAGACACAGTAAAACAAAATCTTGTAAAATACACTGATCGACTTAGAAGATACAAGAAAAGTAATAAAAGGAAAAAGGACACTATGATGTTCAACTCGGATAAGAAGAAATTCTACAATAGTCTTAAAAACTGCAACGAACAGGCGACTAATCACAATGTTCCGATGGAAGATATAGAAAAATTCTGGAAGAGCATTTGGAGTGATGAAATAAAACATAATCAGAATGCAACCTGGCTAAATCAAATTACAGAAAATGCAACCATTATGCCATTGATCAAGAGACATTTAAAACAGTAATTAAGAAACTTCACAATTGGAAATACCCCGGCCCTGACAAGATACATAACTTCTGGTACAAATACCTTACATCACTATACGAAAAACTACTAAGTTTATTTAACAAATATGTAGAATCCCCCTCTGAGCTCCCACAAAAAATTGGCAATGGAATCACATTCCTAAAACGCAAAGTACAGGAACCATCATCAGCAACACAATTCCGCCCTATAACGTGTCTAAACACAGGATATAAAATTTTCACCGCATGTATTACTACAAGTAGTGAAAGTGTATACACCAAGTTTCGTCATAATATATCGATTATTTGTCGAGTTATGGGCTCAGAAATCTCGTATATTCCTGCTTCTAAAAGGAGGCGGTGCCACGCCCATTTTCCAAAAGTTTTGTATTTTTTGTTATATGTCCATAGTTGGACACCTCCCACAAAATTTCAATGATATATCTTTATATTTGACAGAGATATCGCTTAAAATGTTTTAATTTGGTCACTTTATAAGACCCATATATAAAAGTGGGCGTGGTCGTCTACCGATTTTGGCAATTTTTCGTCACAACATTTGCCTAAGTAAGTATATCACGCCTACCAAAATTCATCGATATATCTTCAACGGTTTCTGAGTTATGACTCATAAAACTTTCAATGTTTTGCCCCTTAATAAGTGGGCGTGGCACCGCCCATTTTCCAAAATTTCACCATATTTCTTCATAAGGTCCTGAGCTCAATACGTGTGTGAAATTTTATCACTCTAGCTCTATTAGTGACTGAGATACAAAATTTCCGATTTTTACTATATAGGGGAGGTGGGCGTGGTCATGGTCCGATTTCGCCCATTTTCAATACCATCCGTTCCTCTCTTGATACCAACTTACATTTCAAATTTCATCAAAATATCTCAATTTTTGCGCGAGTTATCGTGCTCACAGACGGACGGACGGACAGACGGACAGACGGACGGACATGGCTCAATCGATTTCTCTTTTCACCCTGATCATTTTGATATATATAAGTCTATATCTATCTCGATTATTTCATTCTGTTACAATCCACCGTTAGGAAATCAAAACTATAATACTCTGTGTACTAGTACAGCTGAGTATAATAATAATAAGACCCTTTTTTATTTATAACGTGTATTTAGCAAAGATGAGAAGGAAACAAAGTATTGACGATTTTTCCCCAGACGATTTTTTCCTCTGACGATTTTTTATTTGCAAAATGGCAATTATTCTTAAAAAAAATCGGCAACGGTAACAGCAGTAATCGATTATTGATATCAGTGTCGTCCTTTTCACTTAAACATTCAGTGTTGTGTAGGTGAAAATTTTTGAAAAATGTTAGCCGACTACAAATGTACGTTTGTTCTTAATACTTCCCAAAAAGGACCAAATCCGAAAAAAGTGTCTCAGTGGCCCAAAGAAAAAAAGGACCAAATTTGGTCCAAACTGGCATCCGTCGTGTTTCCAAGCACTATTGGAAATAAGGCAAAATTCAAAATTTGGTGTGTTTCCCATTCGAAAGTGAAATAAAAAAAAATTTAGTTTATTGCAAAAGAGAATAAAAAAAAACTTACCCAGTGTCCGTTTAATGGATTCAACACTAAAGAAATTTCGAGATGTATCCAAAACTAAACCGCGCCACTTGAAAACCGGCCCATCATCTATTTTGGCGCGAGCTAAGATTTGAATTTCCCGTCTAATATCATCGTAAATTATTAATTGAACCAGCGTCTCCAAGCCATGGCGCCCGCCAAAATAGGTATTGGCAAAAACCTTAGCCATTACAGTAGTGCTATTCGCGGAATTTATTTGAAGAGCATAACTCTCATCGGTGTTCAGCGTGAGCTTAGGAATCACATCATCTACCAGCGACTTCAATTCCACTGAAATTGTTAGTTGGGCGCCGCCTTCTCGAAGCACCCTTCTATTCGGTATGCCACTGTATATCTGTTTTACAAAACGTTCCTTAGTGGCAGTCCACAAATTTTCCTGCTTACTCAGTGTGGGAAATTGAAATCTAATAGCCGCCGGATCAATTGTCTGCATATAGCTGTCAAAATTTACAGGACCACTTGGACGTGGCCAAATCGTGCCGGGAATATTGCCGCTACAGAAGAGGCGACACACTGATTGGCTGATTGCCTTTTTATAATTTACCGCACTCAGTTCAACTCTGACACATTTGCTCTCCTGACATTCATAGCCATAAACAAGACTGAAAATTAGAAAAAGAATTTAAGGATTAATACCTAATCAACAAGTAAGTTTGTATTGAAGCGAACATTAACTCAGCTGTATGATTTCATTGTTTGTCTGCGTTTTATGGAAAGACGGTGTATTTTATAAAAAAAAGTGGGTGCCGCATAAAGTGGGCATAGCCACCCTTTCACCACTTTTTTTTTTTAATAATAATAATAATAATACCCAACGGTTTACCCTCCATATCCCGCCCGACCGACGCGAGGGGCGCCAATCCGCATGACGCACGGATATGTTTTTTTTTTGTTTTTTTTTTTTTTTGTGCCGAGTCGTACAGGAAGGGGTTTGTTAGGTGTCGAGATCTAAAACTATTCAGCTACAGAACAAAATTCATCAGCTGATTGTATATCATTTATTAAGTAAGGCTAGAACTATTTTTTTTATAATAAAAAGCGAGTCTGAAGTGTCAAACGTGCTGGAGTGATTATTAAAGTCATGGCATAAGCGGCGGAATGGTTCATTTAATTCGAAATTTGTTTTGCAAGGTTTCACAAATAGTGGCTTGAAATGCCTCGATACTCTACATGGAACGTTAAAATATAACTCACTTAGAAGGCATGGGCTATTTATAAGTCCAGTGATTAATTTAACCATAAAAACTATACCAAGCATCTCTCTACGACTAGAAAGTGAAGGCAAATTAATGAGTTTTAAACGAGAAGTGTAAGGTGGAAGAATGTAATCTGAGTCCCAACGAAAGTTCCGCAAAGCAAAAAGCAGGAACTGCTTTTGGACAGATTCTATTTTATCTGAAAAACACTGGTAGTGGGGATTCCAAATAATAGATGCGTATTCCAAGATAGGTCTAACTAAGCTTGTAAATAGAGCTTTTGTGACGTAAGGATCATTGAACTCCTTAGACCATCGCTTTATAAATGCAAAGACAGCTTTAGCTTTGTTGACAGTGGAGTTTATATGGAGGTTAAAGGTGAGTTTGGAGTCCATTGTGACGCCAAGATCGATAAAATTAGTTACCTGATCTAGATTATGCTGTGATATTTTATAAGAAGCTGGTTGTACTGTTCTACGAGAAAAGCACATAACTTTACATTTTTTTAAGTTTAGCGGCATGTAGTTTGCTTTACACCAATGAACAAGGTTGTTAAGATCTGCTTGTAAGAAAGATCTATCTTCTATAGAGGAAAATGATTTAAATAGTTTTACATCATCAGCATATAATAAGATCTTAGAATGTTTTATTACAGACGAAATATCATCAATGAATAGCAGGAACAGAATTGGCCCAAGGTGGCTTCCTTGGGGAACGCCCGAAGGAACGAAAATGACATCGGAAGAACAATTTTTGAAAATAACTTTTTGAGTTCTACCATGTAGGTATGAAGATATCCATCGAATAAAACTGGGTTGAAGACCTATTAGACCTAGTTTACGGATGAGCAATGAATGACATACTTTGTCAAAAGCTTTACTAAAATCCGTGTAAATTACATCTGTGTGAGCATTTTCTCTAAATCCATTTGAAACATAAGTTGTGAACTGCAATAAATTAGTTGTGGTAGATTTTCCAGTAGAAAACCCATGTTGAGATGGCGATATTGATGAGGAAATAGAGTACTTCAGATAATTAACAATGATTGCTTCAAATAATTTTGGAACCGCTGACAGCTTGGCTATGCCTCGATAATTTTCAACAGAAGACCTACTGCCATTTTTGTGTAGGGGTATTATAAAAGATTCCTTCCAAACTAATGGGAAAACACCTTTTTTTAGAGACAAGTTAAATAAGGATGTTAGGGGCTTGTAAATATTTACAGCACACTTTTTAAGAAAGCAAGCCGGAATGAAATCCGGTCCAGATCTAAATGAATCTTTTAAGGTTTTTAATGAATTTAAGACTACTTCCGGAGATATAACTGAGACATGAGTTAAATTGGATGGGGTAAGTCTAAACGGATAATCACTACTTTTAGGAGAGTCCATAGAATAATTCGAACTAAAAAATTTTGCGAACATGTTAGCAATAAGTTGGCTATCAGAAGACGCAGTGTTATTATAATTCATGGCGGACGGAAAACTATGAACTCTACGTTTTGAGTTGACGAAGTTATAGAATGATTTGGGATCGTGAACCAGTTTTTTCTTCATTTTGCATAAGTATGATTTGTAACATTTTTTGTTTAATGCCATGTATCTATGCCGCAAGACTGAGTACTTGACGTAATCTCTATGAAGACCAGATTTTTTGTATAGCTTAAAAAAGCGTGACTTTTTATTTTTTAATTTTTTAAGCTCTTTGGTGAACCATAACTGTGTTTGTTCTTCATTGACCCTGCGTTTAGGAACATACTTTAGAAATAGGTTATAGATGGTGTTATTGAAATGTTCAACACAAAGGTCAATATCATCTACATAGTTTGGCCAGGGAAAGCGCGACAACTCTTTATTTATTTTCTTGAAGTTCGCCTTTGCAAAAACAAATTGATCACTAGAACTGAAATAATTTTTAGTTCCATTTTCGTTAATAACTTCATAAGAGAACTCAATAGCAGGATGATAAACATCCTCCGGAAGAACTAGAGGGTCACACCGATTTAGGGAGAAGTTCGGAATATCATTAACGTATACTAGGTCTAATATCCTGCCAAATTTATTTGAATTCAAGTTTATTTGGTTGAGGCAGAGTTCAGCCATTTCTTCAAGGAAAAAAATGTGATTATCCTTAGAAGAAACAGGTACAATATCCGAGTCATTAACGTTCCAATATATGCTCGGGAGGTTAAAATCACCCAGTACTACCAGAGTATCAGAAAGTGTCATCCTAGAGTTTATAGATTTAAGTGTTAACAGAAGCTCATTGTAAATTGACGTGTTGGAATTTGGTGGGATATAGCAAAGGGTTAGATACATATATCCTTTACCAATAAACACACGTATGCATTTGAGCTCAAAGTAAGCATTGGATGAAACACTAACATCCTCAGATGGCAACGATGTGTGCACTGCAATTAGAACACCACCGCCAATTCTATTTACGCGGTCATTTCTGTAGATTTCATATTGATTCGGAAGAACTTCTGAGTTCAAGACGTGAGGTTTGAGCCATGTTTCAGTCAAACAAATAATTTTGTAATTACAGCAAAATCCATTTAAGTACAGATCAGTTAATTTGGTATTCAAACCTCTAACGTTTTGGTAGTAAAAGCTTACAGTTGATATAATTAGTTTTTTGAAACTGACTGAGAATTAGGTAATCTCACGACGTTCATGTTGTTTTTATTTGGTCTAAATTCAAATTCGCGAACAAACGCGCCATTCGGCCAAAATGATTTGTGAAGGATCGTTTCAAAATCGGTCGGATCTACATCGATTTTAAAGCTAGAAATGTCGCGATCATATTTAAAATTAAATTTACGAATAAATAAATGTTTTGGTTTGAACTTGGATGTAATATATAAATTAATGTCATCAGGAGAAGTGTCTTTCGCGAATCTAGACACAAAAATAGACGTTTTAGGAGGAATAACAACAAGTTTCTCAGAAGTTCTTTCGGAAGTGAGGGGTTCAGATCCATTTAAAGATTCCAGGATGTTTAAGGAAGTTAATGCGGTCTTTGAAGTTGATGGAGCAGTTTGATTATCAACATGGTTTTTGGCAGAGGATCTAGTGGGAATCGGTTTAGGTGGAGGAGTTTGCGAGGTATGAGGACACGGAGAGGCTAAATTTATTAATTCTATAGGTGG